>CM040967.1:21706068-21734360 GCA_022985045.1 Macadamia tetraphylla | reverse complement strand
AGTGCATTTCTTGGATGGCCTCAATTTTGGAGAGGTTTGCCTCTATCCCCCTTTGCGACACTAGGAAGCCTAGGAACTTCCCAGAAGTCACTCCGAATGCGCACTTGGCAAGATTTAGCCTCATCTGGTTCTACTGTAGAACTTCGAAGGCTTCCTTTAGATCTAGCACATGATTAGCTCCTTTTGCACTCTTGACTAGCATGTCATCTACATAAACTTCCATGTGTCTTTTGATCTGACTTCGAAACATCGTGTTAACCATCTTCTGGTATGTGGCTCCGGTGTTCTTGAGGCCGAAGGGCATTACAGTGTGGTAGTAATTACCCTGAGTGGTGAGGAATGCAGTTTTCTCCTCATCCTCCACCTTCATCTTTTTCTGATTATAACCAGAGTATGCATCCATGAAAGTCAGCATCTCGTGGCCTACCGTTGAGTCTATAAGGGAGTCAATCCTGGGTAGGGGATAGTTTATGCAGATCCTCCACTTCTTATTAGACTTCGGAACCATGACTACATTGGCTAGCCAGGTTGGGTATTTTACTTCTCTCACGAATCCCAGGGAGTTTATCAACCTTCTCGTTGATGATTGTGTTTCGCTTAGTCACAAAGTTCCTGCACTTCTACTGGATAGGTTTGAAGCCGGGGTTAACATCCAGACTGTGCTCGACTACGGCCCTTGAGATACCTGGCATGTCAGAAGCCTTCCACGTAAAGATATCAGAGTTTTCACCGAGGAAGTTTAGAATTTCGTCACGACGTTGGGAGCTCAACGATGCTCTGAGTTGAACAGTCTTTGATGGTTCGACCTCAGTAATAGGGAGAGTCAGCATTGTTCAACTGGCTCAGCTCGGTTTAGGATGCTTTCATCATGGTAATCAACGATTTCTACCATACATGCTAGGCCAGAGCATGGCTTCTTGACATATTTTATGAAGTTGGTATAGCACTCCTGGGATTCCTTTTGGCTGGATCTGCATTTCTCGATTTCGTTACTGGTAGGAAACTTGACTTTCATATGCTTGGTGGACACAATCACTCCAAGGCCATTGAGACCAAGTCAGCTGAGGATTGCATTGTAAGGTGAGGCTATCTTGGCGACCATGAAAGAAACCATAGTAGTGGTCGTTTGAGCTCCTTGGCCGATGGTTACTGGTAGGTCAACAACTCCTTCTAGCTCCGCTGGTCTGCCCAAAAATCATACAAGGGTCTTGGGGCCAGCTTTAAAGCTTCGGTGCCAAGTCTTAGTTTCATGAAGGCTTCAGGACATGAGATCAACAAACTCTTATGTCCACTAGGACCCTGTGAAAGGGGTGGTTGGCCACCACTAATTGAACCACGATGGCGTTATTATGAGGCTAGTTCAGCTCTTCCAGGTCTTTGTCAGAGAATGTGATGGGCGGATCCGATTTGAGGGTTTTGACTGGCTGTTCCGTTATGCATACGAACCGTGTGTGGGCCTTGGCTTTTTTGACTGACTCCACCATGGGTCCGCCCATGATTGTTAGAATGGCTGGACCCATCGGTTGGTTATCGTATTTATCAGCTCAGTTCGTGGTGGGCTCCTTAGACAACTCGATCCTATCGTGGCTCGGCCCGACCTCATCTCTCCTCGGCTTGGGCCAGTTCCCCCCATATTTCTACTTCAAATACTTGTTAAGGTATCCTACCCTGATTAGCTCATCAATTTCCCATTTCAGAGACTTGTAGTCAGTGTCATGTCCATGGTCTCGGTGGTATTGATAGTACTGGTTGGGGTTTCTCTCCTCTGGTTTAGTCATCATTGGCTTTGGCTAGCGAAAATACTTATGGTCTTGGATCTATAAGAGCAGATTTGTTCGTGAACAATCAAGTTTATACTGCTCGGGTTTAGCTGTGTCAAGTGGTCAATCTATTATGTTCTTCTTTGGCTCGTGAGAATCGTCTCTGGTTCTCAGAGGCCTCCTCTTCTTCTTCTCTGATTGGTCACCTCTGTCAACCATCCTCCTGGCGGCCAGGACTTCTTCCATGTAGCATATTGATTGCACCATCTTAACAGCTCAGGCATTGTATCTGGCAAGTCAAGGGCAAGGGACTAGACCAGATCGGAGTGCGTTACCCCATTGCACAATGTGCTATATGCCACTCCCTTTGGTAGGTTTTTTACCGCTAATGTCACCTTGGTAAACCGCGTAAGAAACTCCCTTATTGTCTCCCTTGCTCCCTACCTCATGTTCATCACGTTCTGTGTAGTTTGCTTCTGCTTCATACCAACTTGGAAATGTGTGAGGAACGCTCTTGTCATCTCTTTATAGCTATGGATGGACCGAGGCCGCAAGTTTGACATCTACACCAGTGTAGCTCCTTTTAATGAGGCCGCAAAGGCTCGATAGAGAATTGCGTCTGACCTCCCACGGACTGTCATGGCCTAACTATAGTATAGGAGGTGATCATAAGGGTCCATGGTGACGTCATATGCATTAAAGACAGGTATCACGAAATTTGGGGGCAGCTCGGCATCTATCAGCTCATCAGATAGTGCATTATGGGTCGGGATTACCATCACATCAGCCTGGTGCCTCTGCCTCTGCATTCCTTCTACCCTTTCAGTGAGACACTGGATACGCTCTCCAGGTCGTCCCTTCTATCCTCAACCCAACTATCTGGGGAGCGGCGTTCCCTCTCGGCCCTTCTAGGGCTTCCTCCTCTGTCCTAGTACTTGCCAATCTGATTCTGGCCTTACCGTCGTGTGCCTCTGGCTGGCCCAGGAGGCGAGCCTTGATAACCTCCATGAGGGCTGCTTCCCGAGCTGTTCTCTACGAGGGGTTCTCGCATTCTTCGTGCGGATTCGCGCCCCTAAGCCTTTACTGTGAAAGCTGGCATCTCCCTGCCCTGGGTGGGGATCTATGGGCATTATGTGTCCCAGGACTCCGGTTACGTGTGGAACGGCGAGCTCCCCCGTTCCGTGCAGAAAGGGTCCCTTGTCGGCGTCTCTCGGTGGGAGATCGGGTGGCACCGAGTGAACCATGCGTGATGTTTGGCCGATCCCCTCCTAGATGTTGAATGAGGGGTGACACTGTTGTCAGGTGATTCATCTCGGGGTTGCCTATCTGGAGCCGACCTATGCGGCTGAGCTGAGCTAGTGGGAGGTACAGGGAGTGCTGAACCGACCTGACGTATAAAGTCCCGTACCAGAGTGTTTGTTGCTAACACCTGCAGCTATAGGCTCTGCATCTGTTCTTCCATATTCGGTTGAGCCCCTCGAGATGGCAGGACATGGCGTGATTTCAGGGGATTTTGCTCCCGCTGGTCTCCCCCTCCTAGAGCAACTGCCATGTTAGGTAGGGCTCGCTGGGGTCTTTGTGGGGAGGCCTCTGCTGGGACATCCTCCTGTTCTGCCATTTGGGGTGAATGAGGATGTTCAAGTGGAGAATCACGAGTGGACCTTACTCTCGTTGTTGTAGAGGAAACGACCTTCTCACTCCTTAATTGCATTGATCTAAGGTAGCTTTTTATAACAGTTTCCCATGGACGGTGCCAATCTGTTGTGGCAAAAATTGACCGGATGATCTTCCTTGCAGTTCTAGATGCTCCAGCGGTGGTGATGACTCAAATCTTTTGTTCCATCACTTTCAGCACCCAAAGTCTCAATGTTGATGATTTTGTCAGCACTAGCAGTTAACGAAAGTTGATGAAAGTATATTAAGAAGAGGAAGAAGATGACAACGAAACGAAGAAGAGGATCAAGAGAGTTTTTCAGTGCCATTAGTAGTGTTAAAAGTGTTAACAAAGAAGATGGAATAGTTGTAGGTTTATGAGCGGGAAGGAATAGCCACAGTCACCTTTATATAATTAGTGTACGTAGAGTATAGGATCGAGCTCGGTTGTCTTGGAAATTAATTAAGAAAAGAAAGGAAAGGAAAGCCACGTCATGCCAATTAGCTATCTTCATGTAATTCTTATCTGCACGTACTGTTTGTTTTTCATTTTAATCATGTGCAAAATTTTCCGTAACAATCCTTATTTTTCGAATATCTTGGATAATGTCTATATCCTTGGTATTTGAAGATAACATTTCTTTAATGATTTTGTTTTGATCTTCAATTTTCTGTTGGATTTTGCAAAGATTTCTCGAGGAAGCAATGCCTTTGCTTTCTCGAATACAAATTCTTGTAATTTTTTCGAAACTGGGATCTTTAAAGTTGTCTACTGAAAAGTCTTAATATGCCACGGACAACTTTTAATAAATCTGAATGATATAAGAAAATGTCAAGAGAAAAATAAAATGTATACGTATATCTCAGGTAAGTTTAATTATACAGGTTATATTATAACCTGTGTCTCCTTATTGATACTGGTGATACGACTAGTACCTGTAGACCGAATTCTTTACCTTCAGAAAAGTGGTTGAAGTTAGAAAATCCTGGTAAAAATAAAAAGAACTAATAACAAGGAAACTTTACTTTATTATAAAACTAATAACATAACTATTTGGTTTTTTTTTTTTTTTGTTAATCAAGGTGTCCGGAGTCTCCGGACTAGCTTATGCGCATCTCGACTAATCCTCGGGGAGACCGACTAATCCTCGGGGAGACTAGCACAGTAACCCACCGTCATGATCTCCACTTAAATCTCCAGTTCGCCCTAACTATCTGGACAACCCACGGGTGGGTACAGAATAAATAAGAAAACACACACACACACTCACACAATGCGTAAGACAGGGTTCGATCCCACGACCTCCTCTCCGAGTGCCGACTCCACAAGCCGAAACTATCACCACTAGGCTATCCTAGTGTTCGTACTATTTGGTTTAATGAAAGGCAATTCATTATCCCAAAACTTTTATGCTTTCTTAATATGCAAGCTAATTTTATTCTTAGAAATTATTTTCTTAAAAATTATTTACCAATGCAAATTCATAAGTCAATAGCACTAACTCTAGAAAGTGAGTTGTTACATATACCTTTGGTAGAAAAGCATGACAATAAAAGCTCTAATCCTATTATAATTCAAGTATATACTACTCTCTTAAGGGTAACTCAATTACCAGAGGAAGCTAGAAATAACACATTTGCTAGAGCAATGTATTTACCTATCATTGATCTACTTAGAAAGGTATGATTGTTCAATATTTTGAGATGGATTAAATCCGTCAATTAGGATGTATTCAAATAACTTTACTATTTAAGCAGTAGTACTTGGAACAGTATCACTATTAGAAAAAGATACGAATAATACTGGCCAATTAAACCAATTACTAGCAGTACTAAAATTTGCTGTAACAAAGTTAGGATCCACTAGAACAAAATTATGAGTTCATATTTATTCGTCTCTAGCCGAGAGACCATCTCATATTAAGTTTTGTCAACCATACCAAGTGTGGAAACTATCTACTTCACTGCATCCAAAAATATTTACAGAAAGTAATAAATTAACTTATGCAATAGAAAATCCTATAAATTGAAGAATAGAAATATTTCTTCAATTAAGAAAATTGAGTTTAAAATATGAAGAAATTACAAAAAATGATATTTGGAAAATTTTGTTTGATGGCTGAAGAACAGTTATCCTACCACAAATACAGAATTATATACATCCAATTGAATTAATTAAACATAGAAGAAATTTTGAACATTGGTACACTCATAATTGGAAAACCGGCCAAATTGATATATCAGATGAAAATAAAATTGATTGGTAGAAAAAAAATACTATGAAAGATAAGTTTTGTTACAAAGTCATAATGTTCAAAGAAATCATTTCTAATATTGTCTATTAGTGCAGAATATTAGCTGAAGAACTTCTCAGTCAAGGAAGATGGAAAGAGGTCAGAGTTCTAAAAGAGTTAGACCAAACTCCTATACATATGCTGCAAAGGCTAGACCAGACCCTAACAGACCAGCATTTGGTACGGAAAGGATCACACCGAATCTCATCAGATCAACTGCTAGAGCAGTCTACAAATATTCATATGCATCACTGGCTCTCTTCTTGGGCATCTTTCCAGGACGTTGCATAAGATGATTCCCAATTCCACAAGCAAATACAAGTTGTACCAGTGGAAGGTATTGTTTAGAGAGAGAGAGAGAGAGAGAGAGAGAGAGAGAGAGAGAGAACAAACAATTATAACGGATAGTGAAGAAGGTAGAGTTGCTAGCTTCGGGTGGTTGGGTCCACTACCTGCCACGAAAATATATCTCAGGAAAATCTTCTTGTAAGCGAAGTACCAATTAGGGCAACCAAATGGAGTTTGTACTCTCTGGATCCTCTACCTACATGGGGTATCAGCCTACATAGGTGAGAGCCAATCAAGTGGAATCTCTACTTCATCTGACACTGGTGTTAGTAGGAGTGCAAGTTTGGCCCTGACAGTCCGAATTCGCCCTTGGCCTACCCTGATCCTGAACAAGTACCGACCAAAAATTTTTGGCTCTGAGGGCCGGCTTGATCCTGAAATTTCTGACCCTGAGTCAGGGTCAGAGCAGGTAAGGGTTGATGTCTTTGGCCCGCCCAACCCACCTTGAACCCGGCCCTGATTTTTTTACCTTGACTTTTGGCCTTAGTTTTGGCCTGGCCCGACCTTGGTTTTTGCCTCTGATGTTGACCCTGCAGGTTGTGACCCTGATGTTAACCTTGAATTTAATCTAATTTTATATATTGTTTGACAATGAGTCATTGACACCTCAAAACTCTTAATATATCTTCTCACCAATCTCTCTTGCTTTTACAAAAAAAAAATCTCTTGCTTTTTTTATAAAAAAAAAAAAAAAAAAAGATCTCTCTTGTTTTTTACCAAGAAATTTGTAACTTTGTTTTTTTTTTTTTTATTTCCACTTTATTATGAATATTTTTTATTTTAAAGTTATTTCATATTTTGCAGGGTCAGGGTCAGGGTATACCCAGCCCTTGAAGGCAAATCAACGTTAGGATCAATCAAGGTCAGGGCCTTCCCGACCTAACCCTGGAAAATCAAGGCCAATCAGGGCGGGTAAGGGTTAGGCTGAATCCTGAAGGGTAGGGCTAGGGTTAAAGTTTAGTGGCCCTAAGTTAGGGTCAGGGCGAGTTTGGGCCCAGTTAAGGGGACTCAGGGTTGGGCTAGGGTTTTAAGAAACCCAGCCTAACCCGGCCCTGTTGTACCCCTAGGTGTTAGAGGGGTAAGATGAGTAGAGATTCTTAACCCCCCACCCCCACCCCCAAAGAAAAAAAAAAAAAAGAAAAAGAAAGAAAGGAAGAAAGAAAGAGTGGTGATTCCACTTGATTGGCTCTAACCATGTGGAGTAGAGATTCCAGACTCAATCAAATATTGTTATTTATCTCTACTCCCTTGATACCATTGTCTACACATTATAAAGAAAGGTAAAAGGCCCTCTGAGCCAAAGGAATACATTATGTAACCCGAGGGGTAAGCATAGTTGATGAGCAACGAACTTGGTATGAGTCGTAAACTTGGACGTCCTAAGTTCAACTCCCATTAAGCACACCTTGGGCCACTCACACGGGGGTATTTAGTGCAATTTACTACTTTCAATGAAAGTTGAATGGTTCTCATTCAATCCCTATATGACCCTATCCATGTGGTTGTGGTGTCAATCTGTACGTACCCGCGGGACTAGTCAAAGGCTTGGACACCTGTCGTTAACCCAAAAAAAAAAAAAAAAATAGATAAAAAAAAGGAATACATTATGTCTTCTCAGATGTATTATTATGTTAATTTAAAAAATAATACTGATTAAAGAAATAAATGTGAGAGGTTTTAGAATACCCTGCTTGCTCAATGAACTCTTTCCCAAAGCATTTTTCAAGCCGTAGAGTTTCGTACGTCTTCTCACCTGATTTTTTTCTTTTAAGATAAAAAAATTAAAAAATATATTTTTATATTAGGGTGTTTAAAACATTATTCCCAAATAAATATTCAAGTTGAATTCTCCAAAAATCTGACAGATTAAGAGTTTGAAATGTTAGTGAAGGTATCCTGCCTAGTTTTGGTGAAGGATGAATCCCTTAACCACTCCCATCAATCCTAAAGGCGTAAAATATAAACTGAAACTGTTTGTTAAATCGAATCAAATCATTTAAACTATAACCAATAACCATTTACTAATTGATTCAGTATTTTAAGAAGTGAAACTGTTTATTAAACTGTTCAATTTGCTTTTAAGAAATGAAACCACTTAAAATGTCGGTTTCGAAACAATTAGAACAATTATGCTATTGAACTGATTATACATGATAAACTGATTGAAAAAATTGGTTAATCCAGCATTCTATTCGCGCTCTTTAGTGTTTTATAGTGGATTTACACCATGTAACTTATTTTAAATTTTGTTTTTACTTAATAAGTCACCATTTGAGCTAAATATTGTGCTCCAGCTGCATAAGGTTATTTTATTGGGCTTTAGAGATAAGTTTGTTCCTAATTGGGTTTAGAAATGTTAACTAAAATTGACAACAAAACTGAAATCGAAACTGGCAAAAATCATTAACCAGAGCCATTTATTATTTGGTTTTGATTTGATAAATTGGAATCGTTTAAGAAATGGTTGAGTTTTGGTTTCTACTCTTTATACTTTGAATCAAATCAGAATTAAACTGATTAACACAGTCATCAATCTCATATGCCATCCATTCAATTTGATTGAACTAAGGAGGGGTATTTTCAACTTCGTACAATTGGGATGGGAGTTGATGATGACATAAGACTCCAGTCACGGGGTTGTATATCGGTCCCATTTGTAATTTTAGCCTTGTTTTATTGTGCACAATTTTGATGCATATTTCATCCTCTTTAGTACCTTTAACTAGGGTTTTCTTTATCTTATTTGATTATTTCATTTATTTATGTTATTTCATTTTCGTTTTACATTTTATATACTAACCCCTACTTTGTAGTCAATTGCTTTGGGTATATGACATATAATCCGTCTCTTATTTTACTTATTGTATTTTATGTTTCTCGATGAGTTTTATTGTAGAATAGAAAGGATGTATACTTAGTTTTGGCCAAGTAATAAGTACTCATCTGGTGGATTGGGGTGCCTAACATCTTCCTCGAACTGTAACATAGACCCATAGTTAGGCTGATGGTTCAACTAGTCCCCATTGGATAGTCTTGGATTCATTCTTTGTTTTGAGAGTCATAAACTCTAATGTAGGTGGCAAATCTGATTTAATGACGTATTTGGGTCGATTGGCTTGTAGGGCTTTATGCCCTTATACTTGGGAAAGAGAAACCGAAAGTATGGTTACTAATTAATCATCTTGATCACTTTCTTTGATGACATTTAGGAAATTCTTCACAATAAAGTACATGCATTTTCATCAACCATACATATGTCAGAAATCAAAAATATTACACCCGTGCCCTGACTCAGTCTAATTTGAACTGTTGTGATGGGTCTCGGACCGGAGATCGAAAATATGGCATGGTTTTGGCTCACAGTCGCCCATTGCTGAATGGGGAGAGATGACCACCCAAGTGTTTGTGCATCACATGCCAGTCTAACTAGAGGGGATTCATACCTTCCGATCCCAGATGGTAAGTGACCCGACTCCTCAAATATGAATCCCGGCACGTATTGGAGTTGCCAAAAGACCCTGAGCACTGCCGAGGGCAACCACCTGTGCAAGACCAATTGCAGGACAGTAAGCAGTCAAGACATCAAGTTGTCTTGACCACCAGAAATAAGCCACCAGATCCACTGTGGCTGAATTCAGTGGGCTGTTTCCGGTGAGCCTAACAGATTGCTGTCAAGGTTCTGATGCCTGTGGGTCCTGCCACTCGCATCGTAGATAGTCTCGGATGATCCCAAATCATCCTTCACACTTTTCTCGTGTCATGAGCATTTCGCAAACCTAAGTAGTCTTGTTCTCAGGCTCTGAAAGTCGTATTAACCAGATCGATCTGAATAGGGTCCAACCAAACGGACCCTAAGGTCCACTTTAGCTCATAAGTTGGAAATGAGGAATTCATTTCCTCATTGAATTCCTCATTTCTTCTTTGCCCAAAACGTAAGAGGAGAGGAAGGAAGAAAAGAGGCAGAGGAAAAAGAAGAAGAAGAAGGGGGAAAGGGTTTACCTTGGTGCCAGCTGCCACCTAGTTGTCGGAATCGCTGTTAGAGGTAAGTACAACCTCCCATACAACTTTCTCTCTTCATTACCTAGATTAAGCTAATTTTGGATGGAATCTTGGTGTACAAACCATGTTGAGGTCGGGAAATACTTATTCTACCCTCCTGGTGCTACTGCCGAGCTTGAACCAAGCCCAATGAGCTCCGATAACAAATATTACCAAATGACCAACTAGGGTTTCGATCGTTCGATCGACGTATCTCCCAAATGGCTTGGTGGAATCAGGATTTTATTGACTTAGAATGATGCTAGGAATATTTCCTATAAACTCTACGGAATAAATCCCGACGATCGGGTCCAAGTCGGAAAGCCCCAAAATGGCTGGACACTCTGTATTACCACCGGAAGCAAGCCACCGGATCCACTGGGCCTGCTTCTGGTGGGTTATTTCTAGTGAATCACAAAGGCTTGTGAGCTCTCTGTCACCAGCACCGAAAAAAAACTGATATTTCCAGTGGAAATACCCTATTTTCGATGGTTGTTTCCGGTGACATTACTATCACTGGGAAACATTGTTTGTACCTTTTGGGGGTGACCCAAGTGGGCCTCTCCTGATCTTTTCGACACATACTGATGTACGATTGCCCTTATGTCCAGGACAGTGACATGCACGTGCCCCGAGATCAAAATTGAGTGGATCGATCGATGATCGTACTTGAACCCTAACACACTCGAACATAAACTAGGTGAGTGATGGACTGCTTTTATTTTCAGAATGTTTATTATTATTAAATTTCTCACATGCTTAGAATTACATGTTTAATTGTAATTGTTCAAATACGATGACATATCATATGTTACACTTGTCATTTTACAATTATGATATGAATTGTTATGGAATTGTATGACGGGATCCGGTGTGGCCAAGGTGGTAATGGCACCGTGATTATCGTGTGTTTGGTTTTATATGTAAGATGAAATCCGACGTGGTCAAGGTGGTACCAGTGCCATGATTTCGTATGTATGTTGCATTCATGCATTGATTATGTGCATTAGAGTTAGTTATAGTTACGTGTTATACTTTGTGGCTGAGGTCTCGCCGATATCGTGTACCCTGGGACTGTATTTGGAAATGGATATGCTTCATGACCGACGATTGGTACCGGTGTCGCGTAGTCCATACTCAACTGTGATATGCATGCTAGATTAGGTAAATGGTTTCAAGTTTCACTTTGTGGCCAACGTGTTACCGGTGTCATGTACCCGTGACTATATTTGGAGATAGATTACACTTGGTGGCCGAGGTCTTGCCAGTATTATGTAATTCATACTAACTGTATCATTATGAAGGCTTGTAGCATATATGTGGTTAGGTATCACTCCTTATTCTATGAACCCTTATCAACAGGGGTTGAGATGTTGGATAACCCATTGTAGTATGTTCGATGTGCCTTTCCGGAATGCTGCACCCACGGTAAGATGTGATTATTACAGAAGGTGAGAACTTGTCAAGCGTGGCTAATGATTGGTATCGGTGCCAGATAGCTAGGAGGGAGTTATCAGGGATTTGCTGGGGTGACCCATGGATGCATACGGGGACCGACAGACTTCTATTCACTACTAGGGTTTGTATCATTGCATAGTCGATGGTGGTTTCAAGACGAAGGATAAGCCTAATGCACTGTAGTAGCATTTTACCAGACTTAGTTTGTATTGTTAGGTGGATAATAAAACACACGAATTGTAATACCCTACTTTTTAAACCCGGTCTAATTACACGGTTGACCCGGTTTAACCATGCAGGACCCGAATCGGAGAGGGTTAAGGCAGGTTCCTTATGGACCATGATGGCAAGGGTGACCTTGAACACCGGTTGGCCAGGCAAGTCCGAGTCAGTGCCAAAGGAGACGGGTGTACCCAAGCAGTGTACATGCACATATCATAAGGCTATGTACGGATAAAGCAGGTATGTAGCCGTATCTTAAAGCGCATACATATAATATACCTTATGCCGAGAGTGAGATTCGTGCCGAGAGTCGAATTCCATCAAAATCCCACTTGTTGGCCAATTTTGGCCCTCAGGTGGGCGGTCACAAGTGGGCGCATCCGCCCACCTGAGTGACCCACCCATGTGTCACTAATGGTTTTAAGAAAGTATAAATAGCAGGATTTGTGTTTTTTTTCAATATCTCATTTATTACACTAAATAGTTGGTGAGAAGATTTAAGAGGAGAGAGAAAAGAAGAGAGGAAAGAGAACGAAGAAGAAAGGGGAGGAAGAGGAAGAAGGAATGGATTTAAGCGGCGCCAAGGCTTGATCTTCCCATTCCGATGCCGGAAAAGTGATCTCCAACACGAGATCTACGTTTAGAGGTGAGCAAAGGCTATATTCCCTAAACTTTCACCATACCCAAGTAAAACCCTTGATTTGGGTAGTGGTTCTTGAGGTCTTGTAGCTCCCCCTTGAGATGATGAATCTAAGGTTTAATAGATGGTTTATGTGTTGATTTTGAAGGATTGGAAGAAGTGTTTCCACGGTTGGAGGAGCATTGGTGATTTGAAGTGATTTTGGGGTTTTTGAACGAGTTCTTGAGCAAAGAAGGTAAGATGGCTTCCATTCCTTAAATCTAACCTAGATCTAGGTTAGAACCATCTTATAAGACTTTGAATGTGTGGAGAATGGGTTTGGAAAGACCCCATTTGTTTTCCCAAAGGTTGGGAAAGGTTTTGGGGAAAAATGGCATTTTTCCGGCAAGACCGGTGGGCCAAATGGCTCGCCTGAGGGCACTCGCCTGAGAGGGCAGGCCCTCGGGGCCAACCGATGGGCCCAACCGGTGGGCCGATCGATGGGCCAACCTACCAGCCGATCTTAGCAGGGCCAACCGGTAGGCCAACCTGTCCACCGATCATGACCGGTGGGTCGACCTACCCATCGGTCATGACTGGTGGGTCATGACAGGTGGGCTCTCTGACCCACCCGAGAGGCTCCCGACGTGATTTTTACGTCCGAATGGACCCAAAACGGACGTGCGACCTTTTTTTAGGCTTCTAAACATGATTTTGTCATCAATTCATGTTAATTTTGACCCCAAAGTGGTGAAATACTAACCCCATTCACTTATGATAGGTTCACCAAAACTTACGCTTCTCGCACCGGATCTCACCCGTACCAGGCGTGAGTCTTTGTACACAAAAGGTAAGTGGGGAGAGGACGTTTGGCCTTATTTTAAGGCTTGTTGTGCATTCAATAAATTGTATCTAGACTAGCCATGTCATCATGCAAATTATATGTAGCTTAACCATCCTCATATTATTATGACATGTGTGCTATGTTTATTTTCTCAATGTCAAATGATGATGTGCTTATGTGATGAATGTTGACATCATTGTGCATGATGCATTAATAGACTAGATGCCTTAGTCGACTTGGAAACGAGTGCATTGGTGGCCCGTGGAATGGGATGTGGTGGTACTATGCAATCGTACTATGTCATATAGGAGTATACGGTGTAAGATTATCATCTTCCCGTGCTACGATCCTTCCCAACAGGGGTTGAGGTGTTGGGTTACCATTTGGAGAGAAGCAGTGGTCGCGGTTGTTGGGTCACAGTGGTGGTTAGGACATACGCTACTGGTCATTAGGACTGCAACCCCGGTGGTATATTCAAGAGGGCCAATCGTACTGCTTTTAAATGGCTAGAGTCAACACCTTTATTTTTTATCATTTATTTTTATGTTGAGAGCCGGTGGTCGGCATGTTTTACTTTTCTAGTACTCACGGTGGACCTTCTCCGACAGCCCTATGGGCGTATCGCGGGATGGAGTTCGCGGCTCGTACCCAGAGTATACGCGCACTGTGGTTGTAGTAGCACTAAACCAAAGACTTAGAAATGTTGTTAGGTGGATGTGATTAAAAATGAATTGCATAGCATATAGTGCATATGGTTGTGATTGTTGTGTGGACTACTGTGTGGTCATTCTTTTCACTTACTGAGCTAGTAAGCTCATCCCACGTGTGCACCCCTTTTTAGAGGATTTTGTAGGTCATCAACCTGAAGAGCAAGGGTCGGGCCCCACAGTTGAATTCCCTGAAGAGGATTGGTGGGTCCTCGAGGAATTAGAGCACGGAACGGATTGCCCATGCGATGGCTGTGCTGCGGGACTGTAGTTTTGATACCGAGCTGAGCTTGACTCTTTGATTTTTGATGATCCCTTTGATACCGAGCTGAGCTGTACTCTTTGATTTTTTTGATGATCCCTTTTATGTACTTGATATGTAAATTGTATTTTTTTGTGTAAATATCATGCTTGCGGGCCCACATATACTAAACTATGTATTACAATTCGGGTATCAAGTATAATGGAAATATTTACAGGTAAATTAAGTCTTCTGCTGAACTGATGAACACTTTCTTAGTTGTGTGTATACTGTGGTTGGATACTGTATCAGATGATCCTAGCAGGTTTGGGTTAACTGTGTTAACCCGTCACCGCCCGGTCTCGTGAACGGGTGTGACATTTAATTGCATTACAAGCATCATGGAGTATATGTTTAATTTTCGCTATCATGCATCATAAATTATTATTGTGAATTTCTTATTGGATGTGCTTGAACCCCACCCCTCACTGAGCGAGTAGGAAAGCTCACCCCTTGTATACATACTTTTTAGATAATGATGCAGATACCTTCATGCCTATGGCTAATGACTCTTTTTCTATGGACCTGAGTGCGAATTGAGCGACTGGTGGATGCCGAAAGCGGAGGAGTATAGCCAGGACTGTGCTTGTGACTTTTGTGCATACGCAGTGCCATGAGGTGTTCAGCGTGTTTTTGATTATGTTGATATAAGTCTGTGAATATTATGTTTTAAACTTGATATATGTAAGTCTTGAAGGATTGTAAATAGAATAACTTGGTTATTGACATTATGTTTATCATTAGATAATTTCCCCCTTTATTTCTGATGATTCTGCTATTATACTCTAATTCCATCACTTATGGTTGGTCTGTGATGTGAGATTGTGAAATGTTAAGGTACTGCTATCTGAGATCTTGGTAGGTTCGTAAGATAGGTACGTATCTTACTCACACCGTCGGTATTCCTAATAGTAAGTTAGGTTTGCTAAAAGTAGGGTGTGACACAAAACATAAGTAAACATACAAAATTCTAATATTTGATTTTGGATCAAGTGCTTACCAATACTCCAAATGTCCAAGCTTTGTGGGAAAGGTGCAACCTTATTTCTCCTCATATTGGTAGTGGAATGCTCTTACTAAGTGAGGGGTGGACATGAGTTGTTGTGCCCCACATCAAGTACTGAATGTAGACCACCCTATTGAGAGAGAGAGAGAGAGAGAGAGAGAGAGAGAGAGAGAGAATGAATATTGTACTCCTTGTCCTTTGGAGTAATCGAAGAGATCTTCATTATGGTTGCCCACGCCTCTGCACTTTATCTAGGTAACAATTTAGATACCTCATTCTGCTTCTGGTGGAGTAACCCTCTTCTAGCACTAGCAATCAGATGGCCGTCTCGAGGTCTTCAACAGGGAGATCCACTCTCTTACTTTGTCACACCCCACTCCCAGTAGACCCAATTTACCATTAGGAATACCGACGGTATGAGTAAGATGCGTACCTGTCTTATAATCTATCAGGATCTCTGATAGCAATACCTTAACATTTTCACAATCTCATAACACAAACCAACATAAGCAGTAGATTCAAAGTATAGTAGCGGAATCATAAATAAAATGGGGAAACAAACATCTAATAGTAATATAATAGAAATAACCGAGTTATTCTGTTACATTCATCCATGACATATATATAATCTCATGAAAATATACAATCCACAACTGTATCCAAAAGTCAAAAGATGATGTACAATCTCACGGTGCAATGTAAGCACAGTGATCACAAGCACAGTCCTAATCGTGCTTCTCCACTTCTGGCATCCACTAGTCACTCACACCATACTCTGACCCAAAAGATACTGGGTCACCCGCCATTAGCACCACAATACCTGCATCATCATCTAAAAGGGGTGTATACGTGGGGTGAGCTTTTCAACTCGCTCAGTGAGGGGTGGAGTCAAACACATCCAAGCAAGACGATAACAGTAATAATTTATGATGCATGATTGAAAAAATTAAACACATAGTCCATGATACTCATGATGCAGTTTATTTATTTATTATCCACCTAACAGTACAAACTGAGTCTGGTAAATACTACTACGACGCATTAGGTTGTATCCCTCGTCTCAGAATTGACATCGACTATGCAGGGATACAAACCCTTACCGTGATTAGAAGTCTGTCGGTCCCCGTATGCATCCATGGGTCACCCCAGCAAACCCCTGATAATCCCCTCCTGGTAGTCACGGCACCAGTAACACATTGGCCATACCGGACAGGTTCTCGCCTTCGGTAACAATCACATTGTATCGTGGGAAGGGAACTTCAAAAAGACATATCAAACATACCACAATGGGTTATCCAACATCTCAACCCCTGTTGGAAAGGGTACGTAGCATAGGGAGTGATACCTAGCCATATGTCTACTATATGCCTTCATAATGATACAGTTAGTATGGATACACGATACTAGAAAGACCTCGGCCACAAAGTCTAATCTATTTCCAAATACAGTCCCGGGTGCACAATACCAGAGAGACCTTGGCCACAAAGTGTAATCCGAACCATTTACCTAATCTAGCATACATATTACAGTTGAGTATAGACTACGCAACACCGGCAAGACCTCAGCCATGAAGCGTATCTATTTTCAAATGTAGTCCCAAGGTACACGATACCAGTGAGACCTTGGCCACAAAGTATAACCCACGACTACAACTAACTCTAATGCACATAATCAATGCATGAATGCAATATACATACGACAATCACAGCACCGGTACCACCTCGGCCACTCGAATTTTGTCTCACATACACACATCTAAACACACGACAATTATAGTACCGGTACCACCTTGGCCACACCGGATCCTGTCATACATTTTCATGCAATTCATATCAAAATCGTAAAATGACAATGTAGCATATCATAATCGTATTTGAATAATTACAATTTAACGTATAATGGAAATATTTACAGGTAAATTAAGTCTTCCGCTGAACTGATGAACACTTTCTTAGTTGTGTGTATGCTGTGGTTGGATACTGTATCAGATGATCCTAGCAGGTTTGGATTTACTGGTGTTAACCCGGTCACTGGCCCGGTTCTGTGTGAACGGGGTGTGACAACGGTGGTATCAGAGCGCGATGCTCTATTCACTTACAGCATTCCATGTAGACCCCATAGAATCTATAATAGGAAATGGGATTGGGTTAATGTAAAAACTTTAAGGAGTTAAAAGCCAAAGAAAGAAATGAATAATAATGGTTGTAGTTAGTTATTGCATTCATGGCATGCATGAGAGAAAATGAAAGATTAATTAATTGATGTCATGACCCATCGAGTACGAGTTTAACGAAATTTCGACAGCATAACGGCACAAAACGAGATTTTCAAAAATTTTCCACACAAACACCTGATAAACAACATATATATAAATATCAATGATCATAATTAACAAAAGACACCACAACTAAACTACACAAGTTATCAAACATACAAATTCACCACAAACCACCATCAAAACACATCACCCCACAAATAAGTCCAGTTACAGAGAAAGTACAAAGAATGAGAAAAGAAAGAAAAATATAATAAGATCAACAACATGAAACAGGTGAGAAGCTAGTGTGGACGAGCTAAGTCCTCACTGATCATCGTCATCGTCCAACACTACTACTCCGTTCACCTGAGGTCTAGAGTTAACGCTGAGTCGACGGTCAGAGTAGTCAAACCTCGAGTTCACCAAACTGACATCCTCCAAGTCGCAAAATCACGAAATGGCATTGGCTATTGTATCCAAGTTCGCCCAACTGAGGAAGGAACTCTCTAGGGTAGCCTCGCCTCCGTGATGTTTTCCTCCTAGAAGCACTCTCATCCAGCCTTCTTAACAGCTAATCTTGCCCGTCCTTCAAAGCCCTCATAGTAGACATCATGCCCTCAAAATCATATGCACCACTCTCAGGTGGTGGGGCTCTATGTTGTGGGCATGCAGCTCTAGTGAAGCCAGGATCAACACCCCTCGACTCCTGAGGCACCTCCTCAAGGATGTCCTCGTCCGTAAATCATCCTCCTCACCCTGAGGAACATAATCCTCATCCTCCTCACTAGACTCCTCCTCCATGGGAACATCCTCCCTAGGGGCAGCCCGCCGATTGAGAGAAAACTTGAAAAAAAAATGGGGGTATTATTATAATTATTATTATTATTATTCTTATAATAATATACATGAAAAAAAAGGGTGTGTGAATAGCACCATATGGTCGAGTGGGACCATTGTCCTACTTGTTGAAGCACTAGCCCTGCATTTTCGGAATCAAGTTATGGCTAGTTGCAAACGGTCATACACTATAATACCCTATGTGTTGGCATATAATTATGTGCCGATATCAATTCTAAGGTGTTTAACCAATGTGGTGTATGATATGTTTCAGGTACAGGGATACGATGGTACGTACTAGATCCGGTAGCAATGTACGAGGTACCTCGCTTGGTCCTCGTCTGTCGGTCACCACCAATCCCTGTAAGGTCCCGCCTATGGGGCAAACTCACTTCCACAACCTTCAAAGACCTTTGGTCGTGGTGGGCACAAGGGGACCCACTTATGACTGCACTCCGACCTCAACCGTTATTATCTGGGATGTTGCTACCATAATCCAAAGACACAACAAAGCTTTCCAAAGAACAAATGCTTCAAAGAATGTTAGCATTTATGGCTGCTATACAAAGAACAATTGACCTTTCAAAAAAAGTCAACCTCCCTGATACTTACTCCATAGGACCCACCAGGGTCTGCACGGGCCACAAGTGGGAGGTACACCTCCACCTCGCCATTCAGTGTTCCTCCGCATGTGGTGCCCCTCCATACCCTTACTATCCAAATTTATGCTCCCAATTACCCACCGTGAATAATACGCCGAGGGTAGTGGAGTCGCTCAAGAGGAACTTGCACCAGATTCTCTAGGTGGGGAGGATCCTCGGAGCCACCAAAGGATCCAAGAGCCGGAGAAAATATTTGAGGTGATTGAGTGCATCAAGCACATAAACTTATTTGAGGGGTTGCAACTCAAGAAGGAGGCCAACTCTTGGGGCAAGCCTCCAAGCCCATATTGTTGGCCACACATCCTAACCCACCGAACACTTCAAGGAGTTGTTCTTGACAATCATTACCCAAGTAGCTTCAGAACCGTAAGGAGACGAATTTATGGCCTTAACTCAAGGAAGTAAGACTATCCTTGAGTATCAGCAAGCTTGAGAGCTTGTTCCATTTTACCCTAGGCATATGCGACAAACAAGAAAAGGCCGCAAGATTTCAAGGGCCTAAAGGCATCCATTGGGTCCAGATTGAGGTCTTAGACTTGAGACTAGGGCATTGTTAAAGGCCAAGACTATGGAAGATAAGAGGGAGAACAACCTCACACCGGACTGTGGAAGAGAACAAACCATTGTCGGATATGGGTAACTCCCCAAGGCATACCGTGGGTCGATGCCTAGGCCTACATAAGGCAGCCCTATAGGTCATCTAGCTACCCTCCCGACCACCGGTGGTTCGTGGTTTTCCATCTTTCCGCCCAAACACTAGTGCGGTACCCTAGCCCAAGGCCCCGACCTCCATCTACACCGTCAAGTGAGGGCTCGAATACCCTACTTTTTAAACCCATCGATTACACTTGACCGGTTTAACTATGTAGGACCTGAACCGGAGAGAGTTAGAGGGTCCTTATGGACTATGATGGCAAGGGGACCTTAAACACCGCTGGCCAAGTCCGAGCTAGTCCAAGAGACGGAGTGCCCAAGCCGTGTACATGCACCTACCATAAGGCCATGTATGGATAAAGTATGTATTGTAGCCAGATATTAAGGTATATACGTATACTACATCAGATGCTGGGTGGGGTTCGCCAAGGCCAACTCAAAAAATCTCAAGTTTTGGCCTCAGGGGGGATGGTGCGCACCCACCCACCTGAGTGACCCATCCATGTGAACTATTTAGTTATTTAAGAAGTATATATATATGATTTTCTTTTATTTTTATTTATGACACTCATACGTTGGTGAGGATAGTAAAGAAGAGAGAGAAAAGAAAGGGGAGAAGAAGGGAAGAGAAGGTAGAGGAAAAAGAGAAGGATTTCAGCGGCGCCGAAGCTTGATCTTCCCATTCCGGCGTCGAAAGAGTGATCTTCAACTCTAGATCTACATTTAGAGGTAAGCAAAGTTGGGTTCCTTGAACATTCACCATACCCAAGGATAAACCCTTGATTCGAGTAGGGTTTCTTGAGATCTTGTAAATCCCCTTTGAAATGATGAATCTAAGGTTTAATAGATGATTTATGTGTTGATCTTGAAGGATTTGAAGAGGTATTGACAAGGTTGGAGAAGCATTGTGGGTTTGAAGTGATTTTGAGGGTTTGAAGGTATTCTTGAGCAAAGAAGGTAAGATGGTTTCCCATCACTTGAATCTAACCTAGATCTAGGTTAGAACCATCCTATAAGACATTGAAAGTGAAGAATGGGTTGGGAAAAGCCCCATTTGAATCCCCAAAGAATGGAGGAAGTTGGGAAGAAACAGCAGTTTTTTCGCCAAGACCGGGTAGGACAGGCCATCCGCCCGCCTGGGAGCACCCACCGAGAGGGGGCTTTGGGCACAACCGACGGCCGACAAGGGCTAACCGACGGCCACCCGCCTGCCGGTCTAGGCCCTCGCCCAACCGACGGCTGACCGAGGGCCAATCGGTGGGCCAACCTACCCGCCGTCCAAACCGGTGGGTTGCATCAGGCAGGGCCGCCGACCCACCGTGGGGCCCCCGATGTGATTTTTACGTCCGATTGGACCCAAATCGGACGTGCGACCTTCTTTTAACGTTCTAAACATGATTTTGTCATCGGATCTCACTAATTTTGATTCCAAAATGGTGAAGGACTAACCCCGTTCAATCATGTTAGGTTCACCAAATCCTACACTTCTCGCACCGGATCTCACCCGTACTGAACGGGAATCCTTGTACACTACAGGTAAGTGGGGAGAGGACGTTTGGCCTTGTTTCAAGGCATTGTGTGGCATTCATTTAAATGTATCTAGTCTAGTCATGCCATCATGAATATGCTATGTAGATTAGTCCTCACATTGTTATGCATGTGTGCTATGTTTACTTTTTAAATGCCACGTGATGAGATGCTTATGTGATTGAATGTTGACATCATTGTGCATGATGCATTGATAGACTAGATGCCGTAGTCGGCTTGGAAATGAGTACATTGGTGGCCCGTGGTATGGGACGCGGAGGCACTATGCAATCGTACTATTGTCATATAGGAGCATGCGGTTTAGGATTTCACCTTCCCGTGCTACGACACTTCCCAATAGGGGTTGAGGTGTTGGGTTACCATTTGGGGGGAAGCAGTGGTCGCGGTTGTCGGGTCACTATGGTGGTTAGACATAACGCCCGTCAATGACATGCGAACTCTGGTACATTCAAGAGGGCCAATCATACCGCTTTTTAAATTGCGGAGTCGACCTTTAATTTCGCCATTTACTTTTGCTGAGAGCCGGTGGACGGCATTGTTTTTACTTTTCCGAGTACTCACGGTGGCCTTCTCCGATAGCCCTATGGGCGATCGCGGATGGAGTTCGCGCATCTTGGGTATACGCAAACCGTGGCTAGTAGCACTAAACCAAAGACTTAGTAATGTTGCTTAGGTGGATGTGATTTAAAAGGTAATGCATGGTGTAGTGCATATGATTGTGTTTTGATGTGTGGACTGCGGTGGTCCATCTACTACTATCGAGCTAGTGAGCTCATCCCATGGGTACCCCTTTTTAGATGATTTTGTAGGTCATACATCCGGAGACGGGTGGGTCCCACAATGAAGTTCCCAAGAGGACCGGTGGGCCTTGAGGAGTTAGAGCACGCACCGACCGCGCGAGAGTTGCGGGACCGAGTCGCGAGGAGCTCCACTTTTGAGGCCGAGCTGAGCTCTACCATGTGATGCCGAAATGGGCTCAACCCTTGATGCCGAAATAGCTCTAGCCTTTGATACCGACAGTACTATTATTTTGATGGTTTCTTTATGTACTTGATATGTGAATTGTACGTTATTGTGTAAATATCATGCCTTTGACCCACATGTATATAATTATTATATCACAATTCGGGTATCAAGTATTAGGGGAATATTCACAGGTAAACCAAGTCTTCCGCTGATCTGATAACCTTTTATTAGTTGTGTGAATGCTGTGGTGGAATACAGTATTTGATGATCCTGGCAGGTTTGGGTTAACCGGCATTAACCCGGTCACTGGCCTGGTTCAATGTGAACGGGGTGTGACAAACGGTGCTATCACCCGCCGATTTGGGGCTCTGGGATCGGCGGGCCCTACCGACGGGCCCCTACCCGCCGGTGCAGCCCACCGGTTGTGTAAACTTGAGAAATTTTGAAATTTTTTTTTTTATATATTATTAACATGTTTATATTGATTATTATTATTATTATTCCTATGTTAATGTGTTATGGTCATGTGGGACCATTGACATACCTGTATCTCGGAATTAAGTTACGGTTAATTGCAGGCTATCATACACTATAATACCCCATGTGATGGCATATAATTGTGTGCCGAAATCAATTCTACGGTGTTTAACCAATATGGTGTGTGATATGTCCTGTGAGGATACGATGGTAGCATTAGATCCGTAGCAATGCCCGAGGTACCACGGGGTCCTCGTCCGGTCGGTCGACCATCAATCCTGTGATGTCCCGCCTCGGGGACAAACCTCACCCACCACCTCCGAGACCCTTGGTCGGTGGGGCACATAGAACCCACCTATGACTACACTCCTCGACCCTCCACCCGTCATTACTCCGGAGATGTTGCTACCATAATTCAGCAACACAAAGCTTTTCAAGAATAAATGCTTCAAGAATAAAGAAGCAATTATGACTGCTATTCAGCAACAATTGACCTTTTCAATCAGTCAACCTCCTCGAGTACTCACTCCATGACCCGCCGAGGGTCGGGAATGGGACCACAAGGGGGGTACACTCCAATTCCACCATTCGGTATTCCTCGTATGGGGTGCCTCCCCATATTCTTACTATCCGCTTATGCTCCTAACTTCCCGCCATGAATAATACGCCAAAGGTAGTGGAGTCATTCAAGAGGAACTTACCACGTTTCTAAGGTGGGAGTGATCCTCCGAACCGACCAACGGATCCAAGAACTAGAGAAAATATTTGAGGTGCTTGAGTGCACGGATGCACGAGAAACTCATTTGTGCTAGGTTGCAACTCAAGAAGGAGGCAAATTCTGGTGGCAAGCCTCCAAGCCCATATTGTTGGCTGCCCATCTAGAACCCACCGAAAGGTTCAAGGAGTTGTTCTGGACAACCATTATCCACGAGCCGAGACCGCAAGGAGACTGAGTTTATGGCTTTAACTCAAGGAGGTAAGACTGTCCTTGAGTACCAATAACAATTTGAGAGCTTGTTCCATTTTACCCCAAGGCATATGCGGACAGCTGAAGAGAAGGCTGCGAGGTTCGTATAAGGCTTAAAAGCATCCATTGGGTCTGTACTTGAGGTCTTGGATTTGACTGACTATGGCCAGATTATGCAGAAGGCCAAGACCATGGAGGATAAACAAAGGGGAGAACAGTCCCTCACCCCTGGACTGGAAGAGAACAAACCTATTTCCGGATATGGGGAACTCCTCCAAGGCAAACCGCGGATCATACAGTTCTGGGCCTATATATAGGCAGCCCTATAGGCCATCTGGCTACCCTCCTAGACCAGCTGGTGGTTCGGGTTCCACCTCTTGCCCGAACGCCAGGCGGCACTCCTCCAAGGCCACCGACCTCCATCCGCAACGGGTCATGCGTAGGGCCCCCTCCCGATATCTCGATTCGCTACAACCGCCATTCATATGGGCATTATACAAAGATGCGGGTTTCGACCAGCCATGCCCTCCCAATCCTCTCATGCACGACTCCCTTAGCTCGGGAATCAACCGCAGGAAGGATGTATGCTCTATCACCGAGGAAGCCGAGGCCGATCAAGTAGTAGCAGGTACATTTTAAATTAAGAAATTCATTATGATTAATATTGATGACCTGCTGAAATTATATGCATTGTTGCACTAGGTATCCTACCCATATCAGGCATACCAGCCTATGTTTTATTCGATTCAAGAGCTACTCATTCATTCGCATCTAAAAGATTTACAGAGAAACTTGGGATGTCACCCAGGATCCTAGATCACGGAATGATTGTTAGTATGCCTACGGGTAAAGTTACACAATTGAAGGAGGTATATGGGCCGTGCCAAGTGGAAATTAGTGGGAAGAATTTTGAGGCACAACTCATTAAGTTCAATATGCAGAATTTTGATGTTATACTGGGTATGGATTGGTTGTTGGCTCATCAAGCTAATGTGATGTGTGCTGAGAAGCTGATTAGGGTGATAGATGACGAAGGGAAAGAATTGGTATACCGAGCAGATAAAATGAAACGGGTGAGGAAGGTCCTTGTCTCTGCTCTTCAAGCGGTAAAATTGCTAGAAAGTGGATGTCAGGGCTACTTAGCATCGGTACTTGATGTTGATGCAAGGATTACACCTCTAGGAGAGGTAAAGGTGGTTAAAGAGTTTCCCGATGTTTTCCCAGATGATCTGATGCATTTACCACCTGATAGAGAGTTGAAGTTTGCCATAGATTTGACTCCTGGAGTAGCTCCAGTATCTAAGGCTCCATACAGGATGGCACCAGCTGAATTGAAGGAGTTACAGATGCAGTTGCAGGAACTACTGGAAAATGGATTTATTCGCCCAAGTGTTTCACCTTGGGGTGCCCTGATTGTTTGTCAAGAAGAAAGATGGCAGCTTGCGGATGTGCATCGACATCGGGAATTAAATAAGCTAACCATTAAGAACCGTATCCATTGCCACGTATTGATGATTTATTTGACCGCCAGTGGGGGGGTATTTTCAAAGATAGACCTTCGGTCGCTATTACCAGCTAAAATAAAGAGCAAACATACCCAAGACAGCATTTAGGACTCGGTATGGTCACTATGAGTTCCTCGTGTTATCTTTCGTTAACCAATGCAATCGGCAAAGATTCATGGATCTAATGAATCGAGTATTTCAGGATGTGCTCGATAAATGGGTAATTATTTTATTGACGACATCTTGATCTACTCCAAGACCGAAGAGGAGCACAGCCAACACTTGAGAATGGTGTTACAGAGGTTGAGAGAACAACAGTTGTTTGCCAAGTATAGCAAGTGTGAATTCTGGTTTGAACAAGTTGGATTCCCGGGGCACGAGTGTCTAAGGCCGGAATCGGTAGATCCGATAAGGTGAGAGTGAGGGAATGGGAAAGCCCCAAGAATGTCACCAAATTAGAAGCTTTTGGGTTAGGTGATACTACCGGTTATTGAGAATTTCGCTAATCTCAAAGACCAATGACTAAATTAACCAAAAGGGTGTGAAGTTTGATCAAGTGAGGAATGTGAGAAGAGTTTCTCGATTAAAGAAGAGGTTGGTGTCGGCCTCAGGCCACCATCCTCAAGGCACAGGTGGAATGACACTACCCGATGCCCAAAGTTGGTTTGGGTTGCCTCTCATGCAACGTGGTAAAGTAATAGCGTATGCATCCCGACAACTAAAGGAGTATGAGAAGAACTACCCCACTCATGACTTAGAACTAGCGCAATTTTTGCCCTTAAGATTGGCGACATTATTTGTATGGGGAGAAGTGTGAGATACAAGGATCACAAAAGTTTGAAGTACTTCTTCACCCGTATGATCTGAACAGACACGAGGGAGATGGCTTGAGCTCATGAAGGATTACGCGCGACATTCAAGATCATCCCGTAAGGCAAATGTAGTGGCGATGCGTTGAGTCGAAAAGGCACAGATGCGCACCTCATGCTTAGCACAGCCCACCACTCATGCAAGAGGCGGCTAATGGATGAAGTCCTCTTGTATGAAGGATCAACCTTAGAATTGGAACGTCACAAAAACCTTAAATGGTTGACTGTATCCTTGACGGCTCTACAGGTGCATCCGGCTATTAGGCAAGAGGTAATAATGAAGCAACCTTTGGATCCTGAATTACAGCGGATCAGAGTTAAGGTTTAAGATCAAACAACGAACTACCTCCGATTTTGTTTTAGCCGATGGGCATTGATGTTTCGAGGCGATTGTGTACGATTTAGATATACAAGATAAGAAAGTAGAAGCACATAGCTCCGAGTACTCACTTCACCCAAGAAGTACCAAGATGTACAAAGACCTCAAACAAATTATCTGTCAAGCATGAAAGTCACAATAGCTCGTATGTGGCGACTTGTCTCAATGCCGAAAGTAAAAGTGCGAGGCATCGAATTTTATGGTACTCTTCACCACTCCCAGCACCGGAGTGGAAGTGGGAGAGATTACAATGGACTCGCCACAGACTACCATGTACACCTAAGGGAATGGACGCGATATGGGTGATCGCTGATCGGCTTACCAAGACCGCTCATATCATTCCCATCAAGACCAAGTTCTCCATGGCCAAACTAGCACAACTTTACATGGACAAATAGTGCTTGCATGGAGTGCCGGAGCATTGTTTAGATAGGGACCCAAGGTTCACTTCCAGATTTTGGAAAAGCTTATACAGGCCTTGGGATCACAGTGAATTTGAGTACTACCTTCCACCCACGACGGATGGTCATGAGGCGAACCATACAGATATTAGAGGACATGCTCGTGGCATGTACAATGGAGATGAGTGGCGCTTGGGAAGAAAACATACCTCTTATGGAGTTTGCCTATAACAACAGCCTACCAAGCTACAATTGGGATGGTCCGACGAGGCGTTATATGGCGAAGTGTAGAACTCCTTTGTATTGGGATGAGGTAGGCGAACGTAATGTTAGACCTCGAGATGATACAGATGACTTATGACAAAGTCGACGTGATTCGAGAATGGATTAAAGCAGCTCAGTCCTGACAAAAGAGCTATGCGGACACCCGTAGAAAAGACATTGAATTTTAGCTAGGGGAAAAGGTATTTCTCAAGATCTCTCCTACTAAAGGGTTGTAAAGGTTTCACAGAAAGGGGAAATTGAGCCCAAGATACATTGGACCATTTGAGATCTTAGCCCGGGTTGGCTCAGTAGCCTAGATGCTTGCTCTGCCACCTTCACTTGGGGATGTTCATAATGTATTCCATGTATCCATGTTGAAGCGATACGTTCATGACCCCTCTCATGTATTACCCGTGGAGTCGGAATACCTTGAAGTCGACATGACCTATAGGCAGAACCTGAAATTTTGGACCGAAGGTTAAAACCTTCGAATCGCCCATTTCCTATGTAAAGGTGCGATGGGCAAATCATTCACTTGAAGAAGCCGCCTTGGGAGAAAGAGGATGAAATGGCCAAGTACCTCATCTTTTGATCAACTAGGTAGTAATTTCGAGGATGAAATTTTTCGAAGGGGAATGTAATACCTCATTTCTTAAACCTCCGATTACACGGTTGACCGTTTAACTATGCAGACCCGAACCAAAGAGAGTTAGAGCGGCTCCTTATGGACTATGATGGCAAGGGTGACCATAAACCGCTGGCCCGACAAGTCCGAGCCAAAGGCAAGAGACGGAGTGCCCAAGCCGTACATGCACCTACCATAAGGCCATGTAAGGATAAAGGTATTGTAGCCAGATATTAAGGTATAACGATACTACATCGATGCCGGGGTGGGGTTCGTGCCGAGGCCGAACTCAAAAATCCCAAGTTTTGGCCTCAAGTGGTGGACAGTGGGCGACCCACCCACCGAAAGTGACCCATCCATGTGAACTATTTAGTTATTTAAGAAGTATATATATATAGCATTTATGATTTTCTTTTATTTTCATGATACTCATACGTTGGTGAGGACAAGAAAGAGGAGAGAGAAAAGAAAGGGAGAAGAAGGGAAGAGAAGGGAGGAAGAAGAGAAGGATTTCAGCGCTAAGCTTGATCTTCCCATTCCGCCGGGAAGAGTGATCTTCAACTCTAGATCTACATTTAGAGGTAAGCAAAGTTGGGTTCCTTGAACATTCACCATACCCAAGCATAAACCC
>CM040967.1:21686941-21705968 GCA_022985045.1 Macadamia tetraphylla | reverse complement strand
CTTCCTCTATTCTCCATCCTCTTTGCTCCCTTCACCAACTTTTCTAAAATCATAAATGGGAGAGAAAAGGGGTTTAAGTGCTATTTTTTTTTTGGGGTTCATAAATATCTTTAGGGCCTTTTTGGTTTTGCCCATTCATGGACCAAACACATTAATCTATGTTTTAGTGATGTAGCCCACATCATCGGGCATACAATACTTCATTACGATGAGAAGGTCAAACACATATGTTTCCCCCAAGTCGGGCATGTCAGTCCAAATACCCCAACAAGTGGGTCACACGGGGCCCCCACCTACTAGTGACCCCCGCCATTGGCCAAACAAGCCAATCATCAGTATTTTAGAGGAAAATGGGGTCATAACATGTACTTCCCCTCGCCACGTGTTGTGGATCAAGTTCCTATCATTCAAATATGATAACGAATTTCCTACTCATACATGGGCTTATGATATGTGTAAGGACACCCTTAGGCGGGGATCATCTCGGTACCGCTCCCCCCTTTTCTGCCACCCAACATTCAAAGTCACCCTTGCCATCATGTACGACAAGGCACCGACATCAACCCATTCTCGATTTAGACCCACAAGACTAAATCGAACCAATCGATCAATAAATCGGGTTTAAAGAGGGGGGTCTACATTAGCCAACCAAGAGAAAGTTAACTCCATGACCATATGTGATGCCCTTTTTTTTTTCCCCCTTCTTATTATGATTTTCCCCACTTGGGGTTGAATTTTTTTTCCCCGGGGATAGGCTTCCTATTCAGAAAAATTTAAAAACCCGTGAGAAGCTCCCCCGGGGATGTCTAGTATGTCATGGGCCTCCCAAGCAAAGACATCCATTGGACCTAAGGAACTCTATGGTTTCCATGTTATGTTCTTCGTTCATCAATGCTCTAAACTAAATGGGGGCTCAAATTTCCTCAAATTTTTGGGGAACTTGGATTAGATCATCCATTGGTTCGATCATTGCGGGGACTCATCCTTGATATCTTTAACTCCATGTTGCATGTTATGCCCGAAAACATTCTTTGTCTCTTTGATAAAATTTACATAGCACTTATATGACTCCCCCCATCCGGGGGAATTCCCCAATACCATGCCCGTGGGGAACCTTACCTTTAGATGCTTTGTAGAGGCTATGACCCCAAGTTGTTCAAAGTTGGTCATCATAAGATGGCATTGTAAGCCAATGTTCCCTTGACGACCATGAAGTTGACTAGGGTGGGGTGAGCAAGGGCTCTCACCTATGGTCACAAGTAGTTTGATCATCATTCTATGTGGGGGGCCCCCGAACCCCCAAAAGGGGTCCTCCAGGGTTTTTGGGGACTTGTTACCCCCAAGACTAAGCTCCTAGTAAGTAGCATATGATATTATATCCCCCGGGGGAAAAAGGGGTTCAAAAAAGTGGAATGGGTTGTTGGTGATTACTGAGTGGACTATTATAACATCATTGTGGGCCAATATTTGGACCTTTAGGCATTTTTCGAGAAAGAGATCATTGGATCTTTGCAAGCTTCCTTGATCGTTTTTGGGTCATGTAGACAAACGAGGGGGGGCCCCTTTTTTTTTTGATAAATTTTTTGCCACCCCCCTGTGTTTGTGTCCTTAGTGGGTCATTTCTCACTTGTGACCTTTTCCTTATCCTCTCTTCATAATTCCTCTCGCTATTGCTCGATTCCCTTTTCCCCCTTTTCCCCCATCCCGACCTTGATGTACTCCTTCGATAAATCACTTTAATCAAGTCTTTATTTTTTTTGAGCAAAGACACTTGTCAATATGATGATTGCTATCCCTATGAAACTTGTAGTACCTTTTGGAATCACATACCTTAGGTTTAAAACATAGGCCTCACCAAAGGATAATCATCTTGGCTTTTATTTCCATCAATTTTTGATCGAACTTGATTTAATGGGGGTTGTCGGACTCACCCCCCGAGATTTCTTTAAATCATGCTCATCATCCTTGGTGCATGTGGTCCCCCTCTTCTTGTCATGACTGTACTACAATCCCTTTGTGTGCGCCAAGTTCTCATCCATGGTCATATATTTGTGGCATTGTTGCAACAACTTGTTCATACTTACTAGTATTTTCTTTGACAAGGATTTGAAGATATCCTTATGGGTCACCCCATAGAAAAGGGTGTTATAGGCTATGCCATCTTAAAGATCCTTGATCTCCAAAGTGGCGCGGTATCTACTAAGCTAGTCTAAAATAACTCATCGCAGCCTTGCTTCATAGAAAAGAGGTTTAAAAAGGTTTCTCTACCGGATGCTACGGGAACTTGGATATGAAGGCCTTCCAGATCATCATAACTATGTAGGGTTTTTGGGGGTTTTAAAGGGGCTAAAACCAAGTCAAGGCAACCCCCTTCAAAGAGGTTGGGAGTTACCTTGAATGAGCATCAAATTGTAGTGCCACCCCCCGAGTTTTGAACGAACATCAAAAAATTTTATAGCAACACAAGTGGTCCATTGGGTTGGAGGTTCCACCCCAATGATAAATGTAGGCATATTGAACTTTTTAGGAGAGTTATGTTTATTAGCTCACCGAAAAGGAATTGTGGGGAGACCACCATATTCAAGTGGTTGACTTTTCTTTTATTGTTTTTTTATCCCATAGATGTGGCGGCCCAAAAAAATTTTCACTTTAGGAGGGGACTTCATTTCCCTTTCATTGTTTCAGAGTTTGGGGAGGCCTCAATGCTTCAGCCTATCTTCCTTCCCTACGGGGGTGATTGCCCCCCCACACTGGGAGGCTCAAGATGAGTTAGGGGGGGGCCCTCGTTCTTCAAAGAGGACTGGCCCTTTTAATGGGTGAGCCCTTCCTGGGTCAATTCTCTTCATGGGGATGGACTTGTGGAAAACCCCCTTTTTGATTGACCCTCGAGGGGTTGATATGATGATGGCCCCCCAAAGGGGGCATATGCAACACCGATGGCACGGAGGAGAAAACTTAGTATATATTGGTAGAACTCATACAATTGCCTTCATCTCAATGTTGGTTAGAAACTAATGGGTCATACTAGTGCATATGGTTGAACCCATATGACCATTATCTCTTCGACGGGGTGGTGGGGTCTTTTTGCATGTTCTCAAACCTATACAACCAACCACCTCTCGAGGAACCCTTAGTCTTAGCGATAGCACTTCATTCAATGAGCGGGGGTGGGACATCGAAGTGCTAATCCAATCTATCAAACCAAATTTCTAAATAATGAGTTCGGGCCAACACATAAAGGGGTTTTAAAAGCTTGCAGCTATGAATTTGTCAGGTGTGCTAAGCTCTAGCTACTCAAAAAAGGGGGGAGGAAGGATTCCTACCTATTGTAGGGTGTTGGCAACCTATAGTGCTCCCCCCGTGGTTCCGGGTCAACCTCTAAGGTAACCTCGCTTTGTCATAGGAGGAGTGGAGGGGGGTTGATCACTCAAATGTAGGCTTTTTCTCATGGCAATCAAATAGTGACATCGCTAATAAAAGTTCCCACAGACGGTGTCAATCAAGACAAGAAATCATCCTAGGATTTCCACAACCCGCAAAAGGAACAAAACAAAAGAAAGTGAGCACTTGGCTAATCCAGTTGGGGACTCTCCATGCCTAAGTCAAATCTTTTAAATAATGAATCTAAGTAGAAGGGAAAAATTTTTTATCTCCTAAAGGGTGACTTACCCGGTATTTATAGTTTAAGGGCAACCATGGGAGTCAAACTTAGAGGTGCCCCATCGCTAGTAGGAGTCCGAATGGTGGGTGTCCAAGTGTAAAATTTAATTTTTGGGAGGGGCGAATAGGTATCCCAATGGGTGAGGGATTCCCCTTTCCCCTTTAGGGATGATCCAAAACCCTTTGGGTGATCTTTCCTATAAGTAAAGATCCCCTTGTTTGGGAGGTTATGGATTTTATTAAGAGTAAACCCCCATTGTAAGTGAGTTGTTTTTCTTTAGATTCTCCAATTGACGGGACTTATTGCTCGATTGTGAGTTATAGATGTAAATCTAATGGTGGCCCTTGGGTTTGGGAGGTTTGGCCCCTAAGACCGGTTCAACCCCCTATCCTATCCATCCTTAGTTCCACATATTATGCTAGCATTGGCAGACCCCTACTTGAATTTTATATCTTGCCTAATTTTAATCTTGTTATGTATAATATGCATGATGGTTGCATTCCATGGTTCCAAGCCTCATATCCATGATGCCATGTTAGGGATAGTCTTGTTATGTTTTATAAGATGAATACTAATGCTAGCTTTTGTCTTGGTTTCTCAATTATTCACTACATCTATTTTACTTTCCCATATACTAAACCTCGAGCAGCTGAATATTATTCCATCATGTTCAACATGTTGAGTGCTAGATTCTAGGGCTTACCATGCCTATTCCATGATATATTGGCATATTTGCTTTACTTTTTGTATACTAACTGGAGTCGGATATGAGTATATTTTACCCTTTTTCCTTTCCGTTTATGGCCATGTTTTATTTCAATGAGTGTGATATTGATTCATGTATGATTAAACCTTTCGGCTCCATTCAAAATTTTGTGTGTTTACTTAGGGTTGAAGTCAGTTTTAGGTGGACTAAAAAGCCTAACCCTTTCCTAGGCCCCAAATTTAAAAACCCAAACCCCATGGTTAGAAAAGGATGGAGTCATTTTATTTCAATTAGTAGTGGGTCCTAAAACCTAATCTAGGTAGTGACCCTAATAGAGACCGTTGGACCCACATTCTTTTTCACAGGAGGGTCCAAAACCCTTCCGGGGTCCTCATGGAATCTCAAAGATCCTACCTCCAAACATATTCACATTCAAATTAATCTTTTAAAAGGAAGCTAAATTGAACTTCCTATTAAAAAGATCACTACAAAAGAAAGGGCCTTTAGGGACCCTTTTTTTTGCCGCTAAACCTAAAAAAACCGCCCATAATGTCTTTAGGGGTTGTTTTTTTAACCACCGGATACCTGTCACTAAATGTGGCGCCGCTATTGCTTTGGGGTGATTTTTCACCGCCGCACGTAAAAGGGATTTTTAGGGGTGCTTATATAATCACTACTAAAGATTTACACTTTAGGGGCGGATAGTTACCCTCACTAATATACAATAGTCCTATTTAAAACTATATCAAACTATATCTTATGGGGCGGATTTGTTCCGTCACTAATAATAATATCATTTTGGTAGAATACATACCACCACTAAAGGAGTATACTGGGGCAGATTTTTTATCGCCACTAAAGATATAATACTCACTAATTTTTAGTAGCAGTTTTTATTACCGCCCTATAGTTTTTTTTTTTTTTAATTGTAATGCATGGATTTATGCATTAACACACCAATAGCTTCCACCTTAAGACCCTCTAAGGCTGCTGCCCCTTTGCATAGATTTAGACAATTATAGACCCCCCACACTCACCCAACCAGAAAAATAAAGAAGATTAAACAAGAAGTCTTGACAAAAGAGGAAATAATTGAGATGATTAAACAAGTCTTGACAAAAGAGAAAATAATTGTGGATCATTTCAAAATATTATTCTACATACTTAGTACTCTAAGCCTAAGCAAAAAAAATTGAAAACATTACAAAAATAGTAAACTATTATACTCAAAGTAGCAAAATACATTTTTCCTATCATGTGAAATGTAAATCAAATTTGATTTGTAAAGGTCTTGGATCTCATTCTCTTTACCTAGGTCTTGAATCGATTCTTCATGCTCACAGGATGGAAACCCACAAGGACTCAACCCATGAAATCACTCCACCATCATGGTTACACCCGTGCCCTGACTCGGTCTAATTTGAACCGTTGTGGAAGGTCTCGGACCTAAGATCGGAAGCACAATCGGGTTTTGGTTCTCGGTGGCCCATTGTCGAAGGGGGAGAGATGACCCCAAGTGTTCGTGCATCACGTGTCAATCTATTTGGAGGGGGTTCGTACCTTTTGATCCCAGATGGTAAGTGACCCGACTCTTCACACATAAATCTTGGCATGTATCGACATTGCCAAAAGACCATTAGTGTGGCCGAGAGCAACCACCCGTGCATAACCAAATGTAGGATAGCAAGCTATCTTGACCATCAAAAATAAGCCACTGGATCCACTAGGGCTGAATCCGGTGGGCTATTTTCAATGAGCCTAACAGACTGCTTCAAGGTTTCGATGCCTATGGGTCCTGCCACTCGCATCATAGATAGTCTCGGATGGTCCCAAATCATCCTCCACACTTTCCTTATGTCATGAGCATTTTACGGACCTAAGTAGTCAGGTTTTCGATCAGTCCGAATAGGGTCCAACCAAATAGACCTTAAGGTCCAAAATTGACACTTAACTAGGAATTTCCTCATTTCCTTAGTGTCCAGCGTAGGAGAGGAGAGAAAGAGGAGAATAAGGAAGGGTCTTACCTTAGTGTCAGTTGCCACCTAGTTACCGGAATCATTGCTGGAGGTAAGTACACTCACTTCCACCACTCTCTCTCTTTATTTTGACCTAGATTAAGCTAGATTTGGATGGTATCCTAGTGTAAAAACCATGTTGAGGTCTTGAATGCGATTTCACCCTCCAAGGCTTTTTCAGCTCAAACCAAGCCCGGTGAACTCCGGCAACAAGTAGTGCTAAATGACTAAATAGGGTTTCAATTGTTCGATCGACGTATCTCCCAAACGACTCAGTGGAATCAGGATTTTATTGGCTTAGAAGGATGTTAGGAACATTTCCTACAAACTCTATGGAACAAATCCCAGTGATTGGGCCCAAGTCGGAAAGCCCCAAAATGGCTGGACACTTCTATACCACCACTGGAAGCAAGCCACTAGATCCACTGGGCCTACTTCTGGTGGGTTGTTTCCAGTGAACCACAGAGGCTTATGAGCTCTCTGTCACCACCACCGAAAACAACAACGATATTTCTAGTGGAAATATCCTGTTTCTGGTGGGTGTTTCTGGTGACATTACTATCACTGCGAAACCTTGTCTGTACCTTTTGTGGGTGACCCAAGTGGGCCTCTCCCGATCTTTCCAACACGTATTGATATACGATTGCCCTTGTGTCAAGGATAGTGACACGCACAAGCCCTGAGACTAACACTGAGTGGATTGATCGGTGGCCTTATCTGAACCCTAACATAAGCAGAGATCAATAAGGTGAGGGATGGTTGCTTTATTTTTGGATTGTTTTATTATTATAGAATTGCTCACATGTGTAGGATTATACATGATTATTAAATGTTCAAATGATGATGTTCTATCACATGTTTCATTTTTTTATGATTATGATATGAATAGTTATGGAGATGTATGGTGGGATCCAATGTGGCCGAGGTGGTACCAATACCGTGATCGTCATGTGTTTTGTTGTATGTATGAGACAGAATTTGACATGGCCGAGGTGGTATCAGTGCCGTGATTGTCGTATGCTTGTTGCATTCATGCATTGATATGTGCATTAGAGTTAGTTGTAGTCGTGGATTACACTTTGTGGCCGATGTGTTATCGGTATCTTGTGCTCCGGGACTACATTTGGAAATGGATACGCTTCATGGCCGATGATTGGTATCGGTGTCACGTAGTCCATACTCAATTGTTATATGCATGCTAGATTAGGTAAACAGTCTTGAGTTTCACTTTGTGGCCGATGTGTTACCAGCATCATGTGCCCAAGACTGTATTTGGAGATGGATTACACTTTGTGGCCGAGGTCTTGTCGATATTGTGTAATTCATACTAACTATATCATTATGAAGGCATGTAGCATATATGTGGTTAGGTATCACTCCCTATGCTATGAACCCTTTCCAACAGGGGTAAAAGTGTTGGATAACCTATTTGTTGTTTTATGGTTGTCCTTGTTGGCAACTCGGCCACGTGGCGGTGATGACATGGCCAGTTTGGGTGACGTGGATGAAAATGATGACATGGCAGTATCCAGTGTCACCAATGAGATAACAGAGCAGCTTGGTATCCATGGAGTGGTTTAATACATCATTAATAGGTGGTGCGGGTTTCTGGGTCAAAACTGGCAAAATTGGCCTATTTACGATCGAGGGCATTTTTGGCAATGAAAATGACATTTTGGAAGATCGGTTCTTCATGAAAAGATAGATTGTAATTTTCCTAGTCCAGTGCATTTGATTTCTCACATTCCGATACCGTATGAAGAAGTTACGCATTTATGGCGTCGAGGGCGCTTCGCATTGAAGATGATTTTTAAAGGAAGTGTTCTACATGTAACAATACGACAAAAATACAATCTTTCCAACGGTTCTGATTTCATCGCATTCCGATTATGCATGAGAAAGATACGTCATTGGAAATGTGTAGGGCATTTTGGTCTTTTACATGGATGATTCGGATGATTGAGTCTTCAAAAGTCGAGAGCATCCACTGATTCCAACGCACTTCGCTTCATATCGATCGGATATCTTATGAAAACGTTATAAGCATTTCCGTAAAGTCGGTTCGAAAATCCAAACCGAAAATCCATCAGCTGCTCTCGGTGTTGGGTGGGTTTTTCGGAATTTATTTTTGAAATTCAAGGGCTTTGTGTAATTTAAAGATTTTGAAGGTCTGAGTTGCAAGGGTCTTTAAGCACTGAAACATATGGAGGCAGGGCTTGATTGTAATAAAGAGGAGTCAAGGAAGTGAAATGGACGGCCAAGATTCGACCACGTATGCTTGATGCCCATCCAAAGGCTGCTGAGATTTTGGTGTGATATGGACGAGATAGATGCTTGCTGGGATTTTATTGGTTAGATGCATAATTTTGATGCACGGCGCTACACTATATCAAGGTATGTTATTGTGTTTCGACGCGTACGAAGGTATAAAAAGGATTCCGATCTTAATGATCTCATGAAATCTAATTAAAGCCATCATGGAAGATTCGGATCCAACGGTCAATATGCATTTTCACTTTTGTGAGTGGAGATAAGCTCCTTAAAATCCTAAAAGCAACCAATCATAGATCGACAACACTTCGACGATGTCGCGCCACGTCATGATGACGTCATCGAGATTCAAATCTAACGGTTTGGATCTGTTGTCCGTTGGTTTAATCGGACGGTTTGGATTATAAGATCTCTTATATGAGATCTACGGTTAGATTTCGCCCCTGTTGCGCGCCGCCGTGTAGCCTACGCCACGTACGAAGATTCCATTTCAGGTATCTCATTGCTCCAACTTAAAAGGTCATATCTCCCTCATTTTAAGTCGGATTTGAGTGATTCAAGTTGGGGATTCTTCATCTCTCCGAGCTCTACACATCAGAGGGAAGAAATCAGGCAGAGGGCTTGCTGAGGTGGTCGGAAAACGAGTTGAAGCTCGTGGAAGGCTAAAGGTTTGAATGAAAGACTTCCATCCTCTTGCACTTCATCCATAGCCACCATTAGAGGCTTAGGAAGCTGCTGGAAACCAAGGTAGCAAGTCATATTGGTTGTTGCCAAGAGAAAAGAAAAGAAAAGAGAAGAGAAGAGAAGAAGAGGGAAATAGAGAAGAAGTTGTTTCCTCTCTTTGTGTGTGTGTGAATGTGAATGTGAATGCCATTGTTGCTCCATGAAAGTAAAGACAAGGAGAAAAGAAAGAAGAAGAACCTAGAATTTGGTTCTTGTGAGTTGCTTCAAGAAACCCAAGTGCCAACCGGTTGAAGCATTACGCACCGAGACAACGTGGTTGTGGTCCGCATCAAGTGGAGATTGACATTATTGCATCTCCGACGGTTACTCCTTGCCAAGGTAACCTCAATTTTGCCAAATTTCCATTATTATAAATCATTGTAGGCAAGATGTTTGATAAAATGCCTAAGTGATAGTTGTAGTCTATTTGGGGGAAATTTGCATGTATGAGTGCTTCACTATAGGGCATTGTTATAAGCCCAATTTAATTGTATCATTTATTGTGTGCTTAGTGGGTGCTAAGCACCGGGAGTGGGTGCTCCCTGAGTGGGTGCTACACATTGTATCGGCACTACGAAAGTGCCATCTCAGCTCGCTTGAGAAAATTGGGTGGGTGCTCCGATCGGGTGCAACAAAAGTAGTGTATTGAGTAGGTACGAAGCCTTTTGCTGCACTACTCCGGGATGTAGGCAAATTGCGAACCTCGTAAAAACCCGTGTTGTGGGTGTTTGTTGTTTGCATTTGATATTGAAGTGCGTGGAATGTGGAATGGTGTGCATACTTGGAAGTGCCTATGAGAGGTCGAGTGTGCATACGATCGTGCAAACAGGATGTACATCAGTTTTCTTGGCCGACATCGGAGTGTTTTAGGTATCGAATTGAACTCACCGATTCACCCCTCTCGGATGCCGGGTTACAACAATTGGTATCGAGCGATACTCGTGATAGTTTGATCAACAACCGAGTGATCCGAGGCAGCAAGTGAAGATGGCAAGTGAAGGTTATTCAGACATGCACCAAAGTTTGATGGATCTGATTTTATCTTGTGGAAGAGGAGAATGCAATGCACTCTAGGTTCACTAGGTTATGATGTTTGGGTATCGATTCGAATGGATACACGAGCTCAAGGAGGTCCGCTTGAGTGAAGCTAAAAGGCTTATTGTTACAATCAAGGTCAGAATGCAATATTCTCAAGATTGGATAAAAGTGTGATGGCTAAGGTAATGGATTGTGACTCACCAAGGATATCCGGGAAGACAAGAACATTTATGAAGGAGATGAAAAGATAAGGAAAGCAAAGCTTGCACCTTCGAGAGGCCGCTTGAAAGTCTACTAATGCAAGAAGGAGAAAATATTGACACCTATATGACCAGGTAAATGAAGTGGTCAACTCCATTAGGGTCCGGAGCCAATCTAGAAGATTCAGCTTGTTTGTCAAAAATCTCGAGATCTTTGTTGCCCAAGTATGACTCCAAGGTGTCGCCTATTGAAGAGGCAAAGGACCTAGACACTATCACTTGATCAAGTGCATGGCACTTTCACGCCTCTTGAAATGAGATGGAAAAGGGCAAGTCCACTGACAAACAAGCTGCTTTCAAGGCAATGAAAAACTTGAAAATTAATGAGAAGAAGAAGAAGCAATGGAGGATACTGATGAGAGTGAAGATGAGGTTACAGCTCATTTCACCAGAAAGTTGAAAAGGGGAACAGGAAAATATAAAGACAAGTTGCCTTTCAAATGCTTCAATCTGGAAGGGTTGGACATTTTGCACCAAGTGTCCTAACCAAGGAAAAATAGAAAGTGATGAAGATGAAAGTGAAAAGAAAATTCATTTCAAGGAAAGAAGAAATTCTTCTCAAACAGATACAAGAAAGGCAAGGACAAGAAGAAAAGTTTGGTTTCTAAGAAATGCAAAGACACATCCGATGAAGAGTCCAAGAATCATCTAATGATGAAGATAATGAGGCTATGTTCATGGCCTCAATAGATATGGAAGAAAACAAAGAAGATTCTTCTAATAAGGAAGATTTTACAGAAGAAGAAGAGGAAGATGAAAAATCACATCTAGAGGCTGAACTCACATTTGCCCTTAGAGAGCTTAAAAGAGAAAGGAAGAAAGTGAAAAAGGTCACTCAAGACCTTAAGGGGCAAGAACAATTAGTTCTTGAGTTGAGAGATCAAGCCAATAAGTCAAGGAAGACCTTAGATGATCTTGAGTATCAACTCTCACAGAAGACCATTGACTGCAACACTCTTGAGTTAGAGAAAGTGGCTTTAAAAGCACAACTAGAGGAGCAATATGAGATTCTTGCACAATTTGATGGTTATGCAGATGAGCTAGCCTTATTAAAGGCTAAGGTTGAAGAATATGGGAGAACTGAGATTGAAAGAGAAGACTTAGAAAATGAAGATGTTGAAGATGACCCTACTCCAAAAGAGCATCCTAGCAGCAAGAAGCTCAATGACATTATCAATGCTCAAAGATCGACTCACATCAAATTTGGACTTGGATTTGTTGGGGAGTCTTCCAAAAATACCAAGGCAAATGGTAAGGGAACAATACATAATCCTATCAAAGTCAATGATAGGAATCAAAGAGGAAAGGCACATGTTACTACTGCTGGCAATGTCAAGAGAGCAAGACAAAAGATAAAGTGCGATCGTCCAACTAGAAGAGGAAATCCATCTATATTCCATAAGACTAACCATGCTAGACAACCACAGCTGGCAAGGCCAAAGAGAGCAGAGCTATGGATACACCAAGGTCCTCAACAGAGGCCTAGAGCATTTGACAACTTCAGAGCTCCTTACAGATGGCGATGGAACCTGTGATGCGAGGCACACCTTTCAAGGTTATTGTTACAAATGCAACACTTTTGGACACAAGATCTCAGATTGCAAGTTCAACATTGGTCCAAGGAGTTATGTGGATAGTAAATCCTTTTACACCCCTTATGGAGGAAACAGTTGAATGTTACAGATGTAACAACCTTGGACATATTGTAAGGAATTGTAGAACTGTTTCCCACAAAGACAGAGAACAGAGTTAAGGAGAGTTTCGTAAACACGAAGATGATGAGATGGAGAGACAATTCTCAAGAGTAAGAAAGCAAAGAAATCTAAATCACAAGAAAGTTTGGGTTAAGAGAGATAGAGTAGAAGATGAAGAAGATGCAGAGCATTTGTTATTCATAGAGCTTTAAGGCTCAAGGAGACTCTAATCCATGGATTCTTGATAGTGGTTGCTCAAGCCACATGACAGAGATAAGGAAAGGTTTGAACAATTACATGACTTTGAAGGTGGATCCGTGAAGTTTGGCAACAACAATGGTGCCGTAATTACGTGAAAGGGGTCCATAAGTTTGAACCATGGGAAGGTGAAATCCTTGATGTCTTGCATGTTGAAGGACTCAAACACAATCTTCTCAAAGATCAGTAAAATTTGTGACAAAGGGCATGAAGTAACTTTCACTAGTAAAGGGTGTGAGATAAGAAGATCAAGCAAAGGAAAGGTTGTAGCATGGATGAGAACTTCAGGAACTTGTACACCTTGATGAAAGTTAGAGAAAGATTCTTGCATGGTCAAGATAGATGAGGAGACATGGTTGTGGCATGTAAGGCTTGGGCATATTGGTTTCAAGAACCTTGCCAAGATTTCTTCAAAGAAGGCAAAGAGAGATGTTCCCAGTTGAAGAAGCTCTCCAATCCTATATGTGCATCTTGTCAAAAGGAAAGCAAACCGAATCTCCTACAAGTCTAAGGAGTATTATTCCGCTCCATTGCGCTTGATTCACACGCACCTATGTGGTCCTATGAGGACACCTAGCACCTCAGAGAGAGATACATCATGTTGTTTGTTGATGATCATTCAAGAATGGTGTGGGTGATGTTCTTGAAACATAAGTCGAGGCTTTAGAAAGATTTAAGATCTTTAAGAAGCAAGTTGAGAATCGAAGGGAAGAAGATAAAGTGTCCGAGATCCATAGAGGAGGTGAGTACAGCTTGGGATGATTTTGAAGAATACTGCTATGAGCATGGTATCAGAAACAAACTTCAGCTCCAAGAACACCCCAATGTAATGGTGTTGCAGAGAGAAAGAATAGAACAAAGGCAAGACATGGCTAGAACAATGTTGGCAGAGAATGACATGGGTAAAAGTTCGAAGGAGGCAGTTCTAATCGCAGGTGTACATCCATAACAGATGTATGTTGAGACCTCATGAAAGCAAGACTCCATATGAAATCTGGTTTGGAAGAAGGGCTACAAAGACACTTCAAGGTCTTTGGTAGCAAGTGTTATATCAAGAACACAACCCAAGATTTGGGTAAGTTTGATGATAGAGCTGATGAAGGTATATTTTAGGTTATTCTACTTCAAGTAAGGCCTATAGATGCTATAACAAGACTTGGAAAATTGTAGAGAGTGCTGATGTCACAGCTTGATGAAAAAGGGATATTCCTTCGTGCTCGTGAAATGAACTTAGAATTTGAAGATCTTGATGATGAGAATGATCCGTTGATAGTAGACTCAAAAGCAAAGATGAGGTTGATGTTGAACAGATGAGGTAGATTTAGATGAGCAGAGGAGACACAACAGAGTTGATCAACGAAAATGATGAGTTAATCATTGGTGACCCCAACGTAGGTGTTCGGACTAGAAGAATGAAGACCAACACATACTCTCTTCTTTCAAGATTGAACCAAAACTGTTGATGAGGCAAGCAATGATGAGAGTTGGATGAAGGCCATGAATGAAGAACTTGATCAGATAGAGAGGAATCACACTTGGGATCTAGTCCCTAGGCCAGTTGACAAGAATGTGATTGGTACTAAATGGGTTTTCAGAAATAAACTCAATGAAGATGGTCAAGTGGTGAGGAACAAAGCAAGACTTGTATGCAAAGGATATGCTCAAGTGGAAGGCATTGATTTTGAGGAAACTTTTGCTCCAAAGGGCAAGACTTGAGGCTATCGAATGTTCTTGGCCTTGTCAAGTACAAGGGGTTCAAGGTCTATCAAATGGATGTCAAATCAGCTTTTCTAAATGGAAACTTGGAAGAGGAGGTTTACATAGAGCAGCCTGATGGGTTTCAGCTGAGCGAGGACCCCACTCTTGTGTGCAGATTAAAGAAGGCATTGTATGGTTTGAAACAAGCTCCAAGGGCATGGTACTCCAGATTGGACTCTTACTTGTGCAAGTTGGGTTTCAAGAAAGGCTTAGTGGATGAGAATCTCTACATCGAATCAAGAAAGCAACTTGTGGTGGTTGTGTATGTAGATGATATCATCTTTGGGGGTCACAAAGATGAGTTGTGCAAAGATTTTGCAATGAGGATGCAAGATGAGTTTGAAATGTCCATGTTGGGTGAACTATCATTCTTCTTGGGTTTGCAGATCAATCAAAAGAAAGAAGGTATCTTTATATCTCACCAAATATGTGAGGGAGATGTTAAAGAGATTCACCATGGAGGATTGCAAGCCGCTTAGTACACCTATGATGACGGGTGTAAGTTGAGCAAGGAAGATGACTCTCCATCGTTGACCACACCTCGATAGGTCAATGATTGGTAGCCTATTATATCTCGACACTAGTAGGCCCGACATCTTACAAGTCGTGTGCATGGTAGCGATTTCAAGCGAGACCAAAAGAGACACATGTGGCAAGGAAGAGAATTTTCGATATCCAAAGGGACTAGTGAGTTTGGGTTATGGTATCCAAAGTCAAGAGCTTTAGTTTGTCACTTTTTCAGATGCAGATTGGGCCGGATGTTAGATGATGTGAAGAGCACCAGGGTGGTGCATTCTATTTGGGGAGCAGACTTGGTGGCATGGCATAGTAAGAAGCAAGAGTCGGCCTCTTTCAACTGCAGAGGCAGAATACATTGCGCCTACATCTTGTTGTACACAAGTGTTGTGGATGAAGCAGATGTTGAAGGATTTGAGTGTGGAGGTTGAGCAGCAAGACCACTATATTGTGACAATACTAGTGCTATCAATATCTCCAAGAACCCGTGATGCATTCTAGAACGAAGCACATTGCTATCCGTATCATTTCTTAAGAGACAAGGTGATGGAAGGTGAAGTAAGGATGGAGTTTGTTCCACAACAGAGCAGGTGGTCGATATCTTCACTAAACCGCTTCCTAAAGATCAGTTTGAGTTCCTCGCATGTAAACCGGGAGTGGTGATTCTTCCAAAACACTAGTAGCATTGGGAGAGGGGAGCAAGTTGCTTGATGTTGTTACCCCATATTGGACCTGGGGAGTCCATTGGTTCCACCTTGTACTTGTTGTCAAAGGGGAGAGAGTTACTCATCGGAGCTTTAGAGTGTATTAGTGATGAGGTGGTTGCCAACAACCCAAAGGGGGAGATTGTTGTTTTATGGTTGTCCTTGTTGGCAACTCGCCACGTGTGATGACATGGCCGTTTGGGTGACGTGGATGAAAATGATGACATGGCAGATCCAAAGGTCACCAATGAGATAACAGAGCAGCTTGGTATCCATGGAGTGGTTTAATACATCATTAATAGGTGGTGGGGTTTCGGTCAAACGCAAAATTGGCCTATTTACGATCGAGGGCATTTTGGCAATGAAAATGACATTTTTGGAAGATCGGTTCTTCATGAAAGATAGATTGTAATTTTCCTAGTCCAGTGCATTTGATTTCGCACATTCCGATACCGTATGAAGAAGTTACGCATTTATGGCGTCGAGGGCGCTTGCATTGAAGATGATTTTTTAAAGGAAGTGTTCTACATGTAACAATACGACAAAAATACAATCTTTCCAACGGTTCTGATTTCATCGCATTCCGATTATGTATGAGAAAGATACGCCATTGGAAATGTGTAGGCATTTTGGTCTTTTTACATGGATGATTCAGATGATTGAGTCTTCCGAAAAGTCGAGCATCCGCATTTATTCCAACGCACTTCGCTTCATATCGATCGGATATCTTATGAAAACGTTATAAGCATTTCCAGAAAGTCGGTTCGAAAATCCAAACCAAAATCCATCAGCTTGTTCTGTTGGGTGGGTTTTTCGAATTTATTTTGAAATTCAAGGGCTTTTGTGTAATTTAAAGATTTTGAAGGTCTGAGTTGCAAGGGTCTTTAAGCATCGAAACATATGGAGGCAGGGCTTGATTGTAATAAAGAGGAGTCAAGGAAGTGAAATGGACGGCCAAGATTCACCACGATGCTTGATGCCCATCCAAAGGCTGCTGAGATTTTGGTGTGATATGGACGAGATAGATGCTTGCGCTGGGATTTTATTGGTTAGATGCATAATTTTGATGCACGGCGCTACACTATATCAAGGTATGTTATTGTGTTTCGCAGCGGTAAGAAGGTATAAAAGGATTCCGATCTTAATGATCTCATGAAATCTAATTAAAGCCATCATGGAAGATTCGGATCCAACGTCAATATGCATTTTCACTTTGTGAGTGGGAGATAAGCTCCTTAAAATCCGGAAAAGCAACCAATCATAGATCGACAACACTTCCGACGATGTCACGCCACGCATGATGACGCATCGAGATTCAAATCTAACGGTTTGGATCTGTTGTCCTGGTTTAATCGACGGTTTGGATTATAAGATCTCTTATATGAGATCTACGGTTAGATTTCGCTTCTGTTGCGCCCGGTGTAGCCTACGCCACTGTACGAAGATTCCATTTCAGGTTATTCATTGCTCCAACTTAAAAGGTCATATCTCCTCATTTTAAGTCGGATTTGAGTGATTCGTTGGGGATTCTTCATCTCCGAGCTCTACACATCAGAGGGAAGAAATCAGGCAGAGGGCTTGCTGAGGTGGTCGGAAAAACGAGTTGAAGCTCGTGGAAGGCTAAAGGTTTGAATGAAAGACTTCCATCCTCTGCACTTCATCCATAGCCACCATTAGAGGCTTAGGAAGCTGCTGGAAACCAAGGTAGCAAGTCATATTGGTTGTTGCCAAGAGAAAAGAAAAGAAAAGAGAAGAGAAGAGAAGAAGAGGGAATAGAGAAGAAGTTGTTTCCTCTCTTGTGTGTGTGTGAATGTGAATGTGAATGCCATTGTTGCTCCATGAAAGTAAAGACAAGGAGAAAAGAAAGAAGAAGAACCTAGAATTTGGTTCTTGTGAGTTGCTTCAAGAAACCCAAGTGCCAACCGGGTTGAAGCATTGGCGCACCGAGACAACGTGGTTGTGGTCCGCATCAAGTGGAGATTGACATTATTGCATCTCCGACGTTACTCCTTGCCAAGGTAACCTCAATTTTGCCAAATTTCCATTATTATAAATCATTGTAGGCAAGATGTTTGATAAAATGCCTAAGTGATAGTTGTAGTCTATTTGGGGAAATTTGCATGTATGAGTGCTTCACTATAGGCATTGTTATAAGCCCAATTTAATTGTATCATTTATTGTGTGCTTAGTGGGTGCTAAGCACCGGAGTGGTGCTCCTGTAGTGGGTGCTACAATTGTATCGGCACTACGAGTGCCATCTCAGCTTCGGCTTGAGAAAATTGGGTGGGTGCTCCCGATCGTGGGTGCAACAAAAGTAGTGTATTGAGTAGGTCGAAGCCTTTACAGCACTACTCCGGATGTAGGCAAATTGTCAACCTCGTAAAACCCCGTGTTGTGGGTGTTTGTTGTTTGCATTTGATATTGAAGTCGTGGAATGTGGAATGGTGTGCATACTTGGAAGTGCCTATGAGAGTCGAGTGTGCATACGATCTGTGCAAACAGGACAGTACATCAGTGTTTTCTTGGCCGACATCGACGTTTTTAGGTATCGGAATTGAACTCACTGATTCACCCCCCCTCTCAGTGACTGCCGGGTTACAACACTATTGTGGTATGTTCAATGTGCCTTTCAGGAATGCCACACCCGTGGTACGATGTGATTGTTGCCAGAGGCAAAAACTTGTCAGGTGTGGTCGATGACTGGTACCGGTGCCATAATAGCCAGGAGGGGGTTATCAGGTTTTTTGGGTGACCCATGGACACATACGGGGACCGGTAAGCTTTTATTCATGGCTAGGGTTTATATCCCTGCATAGTCGATGGCGGTTCTAAGACGAGGGATACAGCCTAATGTGTCATAGTAGCATTTACCAGACTTAGTTGTATTGTTAGGTGGATAATAAAATAAATGAATTGCATCACGAGCATCATGGTCTATGTGTTTAATTTCTACAATCATGTATCATAAATTATTACTGCGATTGTTATACTTGGATGTGCTTGAACCCTACCCCTCAATGAGCTAGTTGGAAAGCTCACCCCACTTATAAACCCTCTTTTTTTAGATGATGATGTAGGTACGGTCGTGCCCATGACTAGTGATTCTCTATCTTCCAGACTCGAGTACGGAGTGAGCGATTAGTGGATGTCGAATGCGGAGGAGCATAGCCAGGACTGTGCATACGCAGCACCGTGAGGTGTTCGGCATATTTCTGGTGATTTTGATACGAGTATGTGGATGGTACATTTATTTTAAACTTATTAGTTCTACGTCATGGATAATTGTAAAAGGATAATTCGGTTATGGATAATATTTTATCACTAGATAATTTTCCCATTTTATTGATGATTCGCTACTATACCGATTCCGCTTTTGATTGGTTTGTGATGTGAGACCGTGAAATGTTAAGGTACGCTATCAAA